>JAWNNM010002435.1:0-14237 GCA_035044965.1 Lordiphosa andalusiaca | reverse complement strand
TTATCTTAAAAAAGGATATTCCAATAAATCAGGGCTGCAAACCCGTACATTTTTTTCGGATCTCCGGAACGCTGGTTCAAACCAAAATTTACCAATGGTTTGGGTTCAAAAATTTGGAAGAAGGTTTTGTTTCGAACCTCGGATAAGTCTATGCTGGACACATACTAAGCATTACTAAACTTTAGAAGTAAGTTTAATCCTATGTGTTCCATTAATCGAAACTAAATAGTGAAAATCCATTTTTACTACTAGGTAAAATACCATTTCGTAGTTTTTGTAGACAACTATTTCCCATGTGAATCATTGAAAATGCTTTGGAGTCTTAAATAACACAGGCTACTATAGATGGGAATATTCTACGCAGCTCTTAATGCTATTCTAGGTTTTTTAATTCAGTTTGCAGCCCGTTTTAAGACTCAGTTGCTCAAAACCAAACAGATAACAGATGGAATCTTTAGACTGATTGCCAATTTTTCTGATGTCCACCACTTTTGTTAAACTGAACCGAAAGTTTAGGTTCGGGTCCAGCTTTTAGTTCTGAAGAGGTTCGGTTCAAGGTTCGGTTCACAGTAAAATAAAACTCGGAAATCCCGGTTCGAACCGGTTCGGCTTATAACCGGCTTGCAGCCCTGCAATAAAAACTAATATATCTTAAATTTTTGGAAATAAACATATCTGACTTGTCGTCATTTAATCCATACAGGCAACCTTGCCAGCTTCATTTTTATGACTTTTATTCAAGATTCCCACAATTATCAATACCTAAATCTTATGTGCTCTAAATGCGAAATTCTTCATACAAGTATGCATTTTTAAACTCTTTTTCTTGATATCGTCACTTTTTGAAGGCTAGACTCCTGTTCATTGAAAAAGTTCTATAAAAACATCCTTGTCCAATCTTTTAATCAAAAAACAGTTCTTTTTTGTTGTGCAGTTTTATCACAGCTCGTTAAAAATGGTAAAGTAATAGTTTTTTTTGTGCTGTCTGCTCACCTAAATTACAGTTACAAATTATACAGACTCGCTCACTTTTGAACGAATCACTTTTCCATTTTAAGTGTTTCTGTTTCATATTTCTCAATGAGAGAAACTGATGCTGGTTCGTTTCTCAGTAGCTGAGCATTGGTAACAGAGAAAATAGTGAATTGGCACCGTCACTTTGAGCTTGAGTCATGCAAATGAGAAAGCGGGCCCAAATGCTTTAGATTCACATTGTTTATTGTAGATTTGTCAGACTGTCAGCTTACAATATAGTTGCCTAAACCAATGAGCTTAAGACATTCATTGTTAACCCAATATATTATAGCAAGTACTTATACTTTTTCGTTTGCAAGACTGATTGGTTTCGGGCATATAGAGCGGGTTCTGAATTTTGTGTTTCGAAAACTCAGGAAATAATAATGATTTTTTGTGCCAGAATAATAACGATTTTTCACTGTTACTTGTAAGTTTATGTGTCAGATAGCTCCATGTAGAAGGAGACAAATCAGCCATAAGTAACATACAAGAGAATGTAGTGACCAAATACCGGTGTCAGGTCAACTGGCACTACTCTGTCAGGTGTGCACGCGTGTATGACAGCTAAATGTTTAATATATTATTTGAGCTTGGTTAAAGAGTTAATAAATTGTTATTATGTCTTTCCGTAAACTTTTATCAGTACTGGCTCTTTGGCTGGATAAACCAAATTTATGTCGAGTGCACCGGCTCCATAAAATCCGCTTAGAATAAAGCGATTTTGGGCCCATGTAAATATAAATATATATTGCGTCACGAGAAAATTGTGCCTCTGGCAGTTTTTTTTTTGTTGTTAAAAGGGGGTAGGATGGAGGAAACTATGAATGATATGAATATGAGCATAACCAAACGTGATGAGCTCTTATAGGTTTTAGCTGGCCCTTGACAAACAAAGACATATTTTAAGCTGTACGCTGTTATCGTGCACCACACAAGGCTTCGTTAGTTGGTGACTACAGCCTTGCCCCTCTACTTAATAATAATAGCACCATGGGCCGCCTTAGAAATATCTTTGCTATTGACAACAAAGCCCCGTGGAGCATTACACAGTTCAGTGCCCACTGCGGTCATTAGGTTCCGAAAATTAACGATTAAATCCATTTAATTAACATTATAATAATATCAATGGAGTTTATGTAGTTGATCGACCAATTGCAATGCATTGTTTTGCCATTCAGCTATTGAGAATGAGCTTAGAGTGGGGCCGAATGACAGGCAACGATAAGTTGCCAAGGCTCCATTTCGTGATGCAGGGTTCTATTCTTAGCTACAAAATGTAATCAGAATTTTCGGCACAATTGTGGACTGCACTAAGCTGGAATATTCAACAAGTTTAATAGTGTGGGACATTTTTATCGCATTGCAAACTCAAAACGAAGAGGAGAAGTTTGGTTTAGAATTGCCATCTATCAAAATTAGTTCCATTTTTACCACCAGTACCTTCTGGGTGGCTAGATAATAATCTGAATTCATAAGAAAATAAACCAAAAGTGAGTTTTTTGGAGCTTAACATCAAATCAGAGCTGGAAACCAAAAAAATTTGCGGATCTGCAGTAAACTGGTTCGAACCCAAATTATCGAATGGTTTAGGTTCGTAAACTAAAGGTTCGAACCTTGGTTCAGTCCATGCTTTACACAACTTTACTGATTATTGTCTTCTGTGTGTTTTAAGAACAGCATTCGACCTAAAAACTCCCCAAGTTATATGGGAACCGAGTGGTATTTGGGTTTAAAATTGGTTAGTAGAAAACATGGAAATATTCAAGATATAATTTAAGTTTAGTAAAATTCCATTTCGTGGTTTACATAGTAAAATATTACCAAAATAATGTTAGACTCTTGCTTTTGAAAATTATTCAAGAATCTTTAAAGTCGAGGAGCTTTAAAAGCAGAGACTGTTATGGGTAGTGATTTTATAAGGAAATCTAATTGTTTTTCCACTCTCCTGCCCATTTTAGGATACGCTCGCACCAAATAACAGATGAATGGTAAAATTTTTGTGTCAGTTTGGTTGAACCGAACCGAAATTTTGGGTTTGGAACAGGTTTGGGTTCAGCTTTAATTTCTACAGAGGTTCGGTTCAAGGTTCGGTTTATATAAAAAAAAAAAGACGGAATTCCGGGTTCGAACCGGTTCGGTTGAAACTGGTTTGCAGACCTGCATCTTATACTCCTAATCGTTAATAGTCTACAGTGGTCATTCTCGTTATATTTATAAGAGAATTTTTAAAATTTCTCGATTTTCCGGACATTCTGAATACCAGTATCCGTCTATGTAACTATCTGCATGATAATGAAAATACATTTTTTGCAAAGTTTTCGCTTCTTCTTTTGTAACAGCTTGTGTAAATTTTGTTGCCGCTGAGCCGTTTTTACAGCAACTGCCTGATGCAATGCATATAGCGAATTGCTGGCGTCGATTGCTCGCCTGGCGTGATACTCCATTTGATCATTGCGCCGCTATTGAGATTATTGCGCAGATTTTTCCGGGATGCAACGTCGGCGTCGATTGCTCGCCTGTGCCTGCGCTTCTACAGACTGAACCTGAACTGCCGCTGCATATGTTTGAAGATTCTCCAGCTCTTCTATCCACTTCTATTCCTGAGCAGTTAGTAGCCACAGATCCAGTTTGAATGATGACAGCATCATAATCCTCGAAAATAAACCCACATTTCAGCTACCCAAACGGGCTGGTTTGGGTTCCTGAATCTGCTACCTTATATCTTTTTCTTTTTACTGTCTTAATTTACACACTCCTCTAATATGACAACCTCCTAAGCACTGGCGCACTTCATCTTGGTAGCTCTGGTTATGTAAATGTGGGTACAAACTGTTGTTTCTTATCCCGCTCACTCCATGCCGCCGCCGTTGTACTTATAAGACAGCACATTTCTCTGTGGGTTTTGTTTATTTATTTGTTTACCCGACTTGTGTGACTCCAGTTATGCCACCCCACATAACAGTCCCAAGATGTCCTTAACAATTACATTTTCCATACAATTTATGTATGTTTTGCAACCTTTTTTTTTTCTTTTACTTTTTCTCTTTGTCGGCAACGGCGTCGGAAGCTATTGTTTTGAATGTGAGTGAGTCAGTCACATATGCGACTGTGTTCTGTTATTGTTGCTGTAGAGCCAAGTCGACCGCAGGCTCAGGTCCTGCGGTAGAGTCGGCAGCGGCTTCCATTTTCATCATCATAAAGTCTGTTGAAAGGAAATCGATATGGGCAACTTAATCATGAAATGAAGTCGACGTCAAGTTGTCTTTCATTTTCAATTCCATTCGCTTTGCCCGCCACCCCCGCGCGCCCCACCATTGTTGCTCGTGCGTTGCCAACTACTTTTCTGCTTGGGTTTTTGTTTACCTACCGAAAAGTTTTCTTCTTCGGTTCGCTACGGTTTTGTTTGTTTGTTTTCATGTCTAAGTTAGCTTACTTTTGTGCAAAACTTTATTCTATGGCTTATGGTTGCTTTCAATCACCGTTCAGGCCGGCCCTCCCCCTCAGCCAGCTACTGGCATTTTGTTCATTTCCGTTTCGACTTCATTTTTAGGGCTCGCTCAGAGCCGGGCAAATGCAGGTCAGTGTAGTGCAGTTTTATATTAATTTTTCTCTCCACACTTTGGGTTTGGGGTCAAACTCCTTTTTAGTACTCTCTCTCTCTCTCTCTCTGGTAGGGTAAACTAACAACAATTGTTACCAGGACGGACTGCAGTTTGTTACGAACCATTTGGCAAGGTTTTGGATTTCTTTTGCATTGTTTCATTATGCAAACACTTTTACCCTGGAAAACTTGGCAGGCCAACCAACTTGTGTCTGTTTTATTGGCTTCTGTGGCAGCAGCAGCAGGTTACTGGGGAAAAAGCGAAATGTTTCAAAGTTTTTGGCATATGTAAGTGAAGCTGGATTAAACGATATTTCTTGGTTTCCTAAAAAAGGAATGTTTATTTATGTGTGTTTAGTGCCACTCGAAGCCAGACTCAAAAACCAATCAAGTATGCACTGGGCTGCATCTTCCATTACATCACGCAAGTTTAAGAATATTAGTTTGACTTTTAGAGGTCGTGGAAGAGATGCAAGGTAAAAAGACTGCGTTTATGAAAAGTACAAGGGAAAATGACTTAAAGCTCGAAAAGGTGATCTTTTAGAGAACTAACAAAGAAAGAAAGTCGGTCAAGCCCGACTAAAATATACTCAGTACGAACGAAATTGTACGCTCAGCATAAATTTTCATGCTGCAGTAGCAGCTGAAAGCAGCGCTGCTACTGCGCTGCAGCAGCGAACGTTCTTTTGATCATAACTCGACAACCGGTTATCCGATCTTCACCATTCGATCGATAAGTTATTTTGATTACTAAATATGTCCAGAAGGAAGGACCCATCTATATTTAAAACTGTGGGAGATATGACGTTTTTTCTAAATTGCGGGGGAGGGAGGGGGCGTGTCCAAATTTGAAAATATACTCGATCTGCTTGTAGACATAAGAAGCATATGTCCCATACATGTCAAACCTCAATCTCTTACCATCTCTGAGATCTGTGCGTTAATACATACAGACAGACGGACATGACTCGACTGTTAATGCTGATCAAGAATATATATATTATACTTTATAGGGTCGGAGATGATTCCTTCTGGCTGTTACATACTTTTGCACAAACTTATAATTCCTTACAAAGACAGACTACGCTATATTAACCTGCCTTCTCTTCAAAATAGCCGAATTTCCTTTTTACTCATAATCTTTCCCTGTATAAATATCTTATATAAATTTTCTGTTCCACAACGCACTACTATAAATGTTAATTTATAGTATTAATTTAACTTCAGCCTTGTTTGAGCAATTACGCTCATCACGAACCCATTCGAAACATTTGTGTGTGGTTTAATAAGTACTATCATATCATTTCCCATCACTCCTTGTTTGTTATTAAAAAAAAATTTATTGTCGTTTCCAAGCAGGCCCCTTTAAACTATAAATAAATAAATAAATAAATAAATAAATAAATAAATAAATAAATAAATAAATAAATAAATAAATAAATAAATAAATAAATAAATAACTAAATAAATAAATAAATAAATAAATATATAATGCAATAGAGTTCCACTTGATTACACGGCTTCTCGTTGAATAAGTGCCTAAATTTATATCATTTAATTTATCGCTGCTCTCTCGAGTCGCTGTGTGTCGAGTGAGCTAAGATGCCGCCATATGTATGCTCAGCCTTTTTCAAGGGGCCCAAGTTCGAGTCACATCTTATTTTTTCTTTAAACGCACTCCTTTAGCAATAAGAGAAAAGAGGCTTATTTGATTAACATATTTGATGAATTAAGGGACTTTTCTCTGGGTATAAGTTTGGAAAGAGTGACGCAATGGCTCGGTTTTTTTTATTTTGTATTAATCAATTTCAAAGAAGATTTTGTGTATTCCAAACTAAGGACACATAACTTTCCTCTCCCATTTAACTGTCTTGGTATTTTCCGAATATTCATTTAATTCTAAAAACGGACGGTAAAAATACTTGTAATTTTTTTGTTATGAACTAAAAAATATAAAAAAAATGAGTTTTTCTAGATTTAGAATACCCCCTCAAAACGACTTTTAAATACTCCAACGAAATATCCTTAATAATCGGCACTTCAATGATGAATGGGTTGCCTCTTTTAAGGGAAAATAACGTATCCTAAATATGTGCTGCTTAAAATTTCCGTTCTTTAAATTTTGCTCACCCATTTTGACACATTTTTACCTCTACCATCAAATCGTGTTGTAAATATTCATCATAAAAACACACATTCAATCGGAAATTATTATGTTTTGACCTTTCCACTCTTAACCCACATGCCGTTTAGAGGCGTGCGAACCTCAATTTTTTTTTTGCCCAAAACTGCTTCTGGATTAGCACATCGTCATCATCATCAACATCATCGTCATCGTCAAAAGCATTGTAAGCCGCCAAAATTCTATTTATGCAAAATATTTGCCCAGCCCTTGACACCATCGCACAGTGGGCGATGCCATACAAGTTGGCACACAATAAGTCCAAAAATAAATTGTGGAATTTTACTAATTTTGTTTATGGAATCGATATAAAACATCTCTACTACATTAAAATCGACTTTTATATATTTTTCCTATCGATACTCACGAAGTTGTAAGCACGCAAAGTTGAAATTTTTTTCACATCTCTAACACTACTATTCCCGCCTTTTTCGGACAAGCTGATTGAATTTGTAAAAAGTTAAGTTCTAATAATTTTGGTGAAATTAGTGTTGCAAACCCACATAGTTGGTATGTATTTGATGTAAAAAATATGTGTGTGTCCAGTGTTTATGTGTATTAGCTGAAAACTATCTTTAAAGTTAACGTTTCCTATAGAATGATCTTTTTCACGTACTAAAACTTTTGAAGTATATAACTTTTAATATTCGCAAGTATTCGCCCAGAACTCTTTTTTATTTATACTAATGGTCTTTTGTGAATCGTCCAGTGTCAAAATGAGCCGCCAATACTTGCCACTCACATGTACAGATTATTTTATAGGTATAATGTCTGCATCAATAAGAGCACTTTTTGCACTATGGTACAAGGAAGCAGAGCAAGCAAAAAAAGTGGAAGCTCTTAAAGCCTATGTTTTCACTGATATAATCGGGAACAACAATTGTACGGAGAAGGAGCGCCTTTCAGTTAATAAAAAACTAGACAACTTTGCTGCCAAGCTTGGAATGAAGTGGAGGAAGTGTAACAGATCACTGGCATATTTTGAAAAATCAAATGCTGAATGGTTAAATGGTTTATTAATGCTAACTGAACCATGCACAATCAATAAGCCTGGACGTCCGGCTAAATCGTTCTCAGATTGCACAAACAATGGACAACTTCAAAGAGTATCTCATATAGTAAAGGCAACACAGTGCGAAGAATTAATGGTAGCCGCTCGGGTAAGCATGTATAATTGTGGAAAAAGGAGTGGTTCCCGAGTACTATCAGAAAGCCCTGCAAAGCTAAATAAGACAGAATCTGCAAACCCAAGAAATTTTACCCAAGAGGAAGCTTTATCCCTTTTTGTTGATGGAGACTTCACTAAAAATTCATACCGTTTGATGCAGAGCTCCGTTAAAGAACATGGATCAAAAATGTTTCCGTGCTACGATATGTTGAGAGTTGCAAAAAAAGCGTGCTATCCAAACGGCATCCAAATATCGGAAACTTCAGCTGAAGTAAATTTACAAACTTTGGTTGACCACACTGTTTCCAGGATAATTCAAGGAAATGAAGCAGCTTTTAATGAAATGGAGAACTTTTCACCTTTTTTTGAATTAAAAGCCATTTATAAATGGGGGTGTGATGGCAGTAGTGGACATTCCACTTACCGTCAGCGATTTTCAGACACCGAAGTTGGCATAGTTGACGACCATATTTTTTCTATTTGCTTGGTACCGTTGCAGATTTTGGGCAGGAATAATAGAATACTTTGGCAAAACGAGCGTCCCTCATCCACTCGCTTTTGCAGACCCATAAAAATAAAATTTCAGAAAGAGTCCGCAGATCTAATTCGAGAAGAGGTCGTTTATGTGGAAAATCAAATTCAAGAGATTCTTCCAACATCGTTAGATCATTTCCAAGTGAACCACGAGTTTCATTTAACAATGATTGATGGAAAGGCATTCAACTCTATTTCAGAAACGCACTCACAAGTCTGTGCGATTTGTAATGCAAGTCCCAAAAATTTCAATGATCTGGAAATATTTTCTTGTTGTCCATCTAAAGATCATTTGTACAAATACGGACTATCAACCCTTCATGCATGGATTCGGTGTTTTGAGTGTATAATGCATATTTCTTATAGATTGCCAATTTAAAAGTGGCTAGTCCAAACTGATCTTCGAAAAGAAATGGGAATTTTAGTGGATATACCTACGGGAACATCAGGAAATACCAATAATGGCAATACAGCCAGAAAATTCTTCCAGCAACCAATCTTAGCTTCTGATATTACTGGAGTAAGTGTTGATTTAATTAAACGACTCAGCGTAATTCTACGAACAATGGCATGTGGATATGAAGTTGACATAGAATCTTTTCGTCAATATGCATGGGAAACAGCGAAACTGTTTGTAAAGGAGTACCCTTGGTTTTATATGCCATCGTCAGTACATAAAATTCTTGTGCACGGGGCAGATATTATAAAAACAGTATCCCTGCCAATTGGAATGATGTCAGAGGAAGCTCTTGAAGCACGCAACAAGGATATGCGTAATTATCGTGTGAATCACACTAGAAAAAATTTTCGCTTAAACACAATGACAATGATTTAACACACTTTTAGTGACATCAGATCCACTAATATCATCAATATCAAAAAGTACTTCATTGCACTCTAAAAAAATTATTAAGTTAGATGACGAAGTTATTAATCTTTTAAAAAATAATCCTGAGTCATAATTGATATTTAATTTTAAATTATTTTATAAATTATAATTTAATTAATATATAAAAATATGAAGTATTTTTTAAGATAAGGTATAAAGGAGAACTAATTAAGATGATTATATAAATTATTTTTTTGTTTCTTAATTTTAAAATATTAAAACATAAAAAATGTATGAAAATTTCACTGGAAAAAATTAGTAGACATATATACTTAATTTTAAAAATTAACTAATAATTTTTTTTCAATAACACATAAAGTTATTAATTATTTTGTGCCAAATTAATCAAATCGCCCACTGTGCATCGCCGCCCTCTACACGCTTAAAGTGCTGCTCAACCTTTTTTCGCTTCGGTGCAAAAATGCGGGTCAGTAGTTGGCTACAAAATAAAAAAACAAGACAACAACAAAATACTCATAAATTGTTAACAAAACACGCGTCCATTCCGTTTCGAAGCCAGTTTTTTCTAAACCCTTTAGTTTTTGAAGGCAAATGAGTATTTTTGTTTATCTGACGACTACTGTGAAAGAACCGCAGAAGGGGGGCGGCATGTGGGGAAACAGTACCAGCAACCAACCGCATACCTACAAACTGTGGGACTTAACTTATGGATTATGGGCGTGCCCTGCTCTGCATGGCACAAAAAATGTAGTCTACATTTTTGGGCGTAAAACCCGTAAGCAACGTCAAAATGGTATTAGCGGCGTACATGTGAGAGTGGGTGAGTGTTTGTGTGTGTGTGTGTTTTCTGCGGTTACATGTGGCTATGCTGCGTATTTGTTGTTGCTTTTGTTGGAGCGGGTTTGGTCTGCTTTCAAAGTTATGTGCCTTAGCCTCTGTTGCTATTGTAGTTGAAGTCAACAGGCAGGCAGATGGCAGAGCAGGCGGAAAAGAACTGCTCATTAAGCAAGTATTTGGAGTGAGGAAAATGAAACGGAAGAGCGAAATCATGTTAATTGAGAATACATGTTAAAGATATTAAAGATTTGATGGATATTTAAGTGCTGTAAAACACAAAAAAAAAATCGAGTTTATACACTCACATAAAAAGGCTCCCGGCGTTCTAGACCAAACGGGATAGAATTTAAGCCGTTTTGTACTTAAAATTTCAAGTATGGTTCGTTCTTGGGTGTATTTAAATTAAGTACGAAACATTCTCAACTTGAAATATGACTGGTAATATTATTGAAATGAGAACAAACCTTCTTGACTCAAGAACATTTTGTATTCTAGAAAAGCGAGTTCTTAGTTCGAGCACAAAATATAATATGTTAGATTGAGTACAAAATTGACTCATTATCCTAGCTCCACAAAGTGCGCAACAGAAAATTAAATTTTTGTTTTTAAGCGAGTCTGTTCTTAAAATTCCCAACTGGCTCAAGCACTTTTTTAATGGAGTGATGGTAAATTTCTGAGCTACAGTAGCTCTAACTTGATCTTTGGGTATGGGTTTTGGTTTAATACAGAGACCTCCTTCAAGAACAAAGTGGGAATAGCTTCTGTATGGGCTCAAACAAAGAACATTTTGTACTTGTTTGAAATACTCTTATATTCTTCCTAGAATGTTTTTGGGCTGGCAATAGAAATTACTCACTTTAAGAACGAATGTTTTCTACTTATTTTGAGACATAATCGGGCTTGACTTACGACCATTATAAGCTAAATGTATGATTAAAAATATTTTAATAATTCAAAACATATTTAATATATCCCAAAACAGTCTAAAATCAAGTATTTCGGGATCGAAAAAATCGTACTTGATGTAAGAATTTTGTACTTAAGTGAAGTATTTTCGTACCTATTGTACCATTGACACCGTTTGTACTTAATTCAAGTACAAAGATCTTTTCTGAGTGTATACATTTTTTGAATAAAGTTACTAAACCTACACAGAAAAAAAAAATCGGAATTCGGGATTGGAAACGGGGTGATCTCGGGGCATGCTTGAAGTGATCCTGTTTTTCGGGATCAAAAAATAAAAAGTTGAAGTAAAATCAATCTTTTTCGGGATCAGCTCAAGAACATCCGAGATCACCCCGTTTTTATCTAGTTTCGCATTGCTTTTTGTTTGAGTGTGTAGACTCCAAGATTTAATTTACACCCATGTACCATACAATACTAGTTCAATAGCAATTGTTAAAGTTTTTTAAGCTGGCATAGTTTTGCACACTTGTGGGATATTAAATTTATGGTGTTTTGTGTGCATGTGACACATTTGGAGGGTCTCACAAGTTGAACTTCCACCCGCTGCGGTGGAAGTGGTTCGGTTTTGGGTATCAGTGTTCGCGGCAGTCGCATTTTTTTTGTTTGTCGGGTCTCTGTGTTTCGCTTGGCTTACACTCACAATGGGTCAAATGGGTGGGTGGTTATGAAAGGCGGTGCTGACAAGGCATTATGCTTATTGACCGAGATTTTTCAATTTGTATGAATGTGAAAAACAGTTATTATGAACACAATGGTGGTGAGGAGGGCACACGAGTGGGTGTAAATGGGGTTATGGTGTCAACCTAAAAATGCAAAAACTTTGACTCAATTTTGTTTAATATTTAATATTTAATTTAACATTTTTCTTTAAATAAATTATAAATATATCCAAAAAATGTCAGAGCTAAATTTCCAAACAATTTAATTAAAATTGTTTTCACATTTTCCATTCAAAGCTTGCTCTGAGCCGCATAGGAAGGCTACACAAACACAAAAGTGTGGCGCTTAAGAAATTCCTCGAAATGTTCTTTTGGGGTAATTGCAACAACAACAAGAACAGCAACAACAACAGCAACCAAAACGCAAACAAATTTGACAAATCTGACGAACAGAAGCAGAAATAACTGCATTTCATTTCATTTAACTGGAATTTCACAATTTATCTTACAAGTAATTGACACGGTCTTAGCAGGGCAAAAGCAAATAGCCTGAAAGTAAGAAGTAAAAGCAATTGCTGCAGCTGTGAAAACTGCAAATGCAAACAAGCCAAGGACAACAACAAGGATATAAGTAAGGACAGCGACGACATGGTTGCAAAATGCCAAAGCTGAAATTGCAATTAACATGAGCATTTAGGATTTTCGATATCAACTATAGTATGTGCTGCTCTCCTTGTCTCCGCCCTTAACCTTATGGCCTGCCTTATCCTTGTGCCGGCAGCACTTTTGGTATTTATTTGATTTTAGCCCGGACTGCGCCAGGCTGGCCTGGATATTTGTAATATGCAGGAGGCATATCTGTAATCAATATTTAATGAATTTTCGCTGCAGGCTATAGCAATCAAAAATTATTGGACATAATCAACAGCAGGTCCAATTAGTGTAGACATTTCTCTGTTCCATCTTTCCTATCAAGGCAAATTAATTAAATTTTTGTTATGAGTTTTAGGCAGAAATTCATCTTGTGTGTGTGTGTGTGTGTTGTTGTTGTTGTTGTTGTTGTGGAGGCATATAAATTTTTAATGAAATTTATTTATTTAATATAAATTTCAACTAAGAGTATAATAAGTTTGTGCAACAGTATGTAACAGCCAGAAGGAAGCATCTCCAACCCCGTAAAGTATATATATTCTTGGTCAGCATGAATAGGCGAGCCGATATAGCCATGTCCTTCTGTCCGTAAGAACTCACAGATCTCAGGGATGCTAAGAGATAGAGGTTTGACGTGTATGGAACACAAAACTACTTATACTTGCAGGCAGATCAAGTTTATTTTCAACATTGACCACGCCCCCTTAATTTGAAAAAAACTTCATATCTCCCACAGTTTTAATGATAAATGGTTCGTACCTTCTACACTTATTTAGTAATCAGGATAGCTTATCGACCAGCCAAATGGTCTGGTGGTGTGTTAAAGATCGGATGAACGGTTTTCGAGTTATAATCAAAAGACTGTTCGCTGCTGCAGCGCAGTAGCAGCTCTGCTTTCAGCTGCTACTGCAGCATCGACCTTTATACTGAGCGTATAATTTCGTAGGTACAAAGTATGTCATAGTCCGGCTTGACCGACTTGCTTTCTTGTTTAACATGTTCTTTAATCAGAAAATTAGGGCTGATATCTCATCTGCAAAGAAACTTTGATTTTTCTCTGTTATGTGTTAGCTTATGTCGAAGATGTATAGTCGGCCTTCAATCTATTTTAATATTTAATACTCTTAGCCGGCTTACTGAATGTTTATGAACCCTTAGTCAGACCGCATATTCTACAGATCTAAGAACTACGTTCATTTTTATTCCCTTGCAAGGGGTATTATCTTTTTGCCCAGAAGCTTGCAACGCATAGAAATATTCATTTCCGACCCCATAAACTATATAGATTCTTGTCCGTCTGTCTGCCTGTTTCTACGCGAACTAGTCTCTCAGTTTTAAAGCTATTGAACTGACATTTTGCACAGTCTTTTTTTTCTGCACTCTAGTTTTAGTGAGAAAAACTTTTTTCTTTTCAATGGAAACGTCTCCAAACTTTTTAGTCGTAGGTTTTCTATGTTTTTTTTGTATAATTATACCAAGTTTTATTGAAATCGGACTACTATATGGTATAGCTGCCATACAAAAGATAGGTCTGAAAAACAGTCTTAGGTAGAAAAACTTTTTTGTTTTTAATGGTAGCATCCTGCAATTTTGTATTTGTTTGTTTCACATGCTTTCTCATAATTTTACAAATTTTTGGCCAAATCGGATAACTTAATCATATAGCTCCTATACGAACGATCGGTCGGAAAATGGAAAAACGAGTATTTTTGAAAATATTGAAGCGTGCTCGCTTGCAAGGGTATTAAAACTTTGTCATAGTTTTCTCGTTT